>OZ022415.1:35943391-35972469 GCA_963989365.1 Rhimphoctona megacephalus | reverse complement strand
TTGGGTTCATATCATAATGGAACTTGGTCCCAAAACGTGAAACATTGAGGAACATATACCTCGAGGAAGGTCAAGTATTAGTAATTAGAAAAAAATGCTTGCAAAATCTTTTTTTACAAAAAAAAATGGTTTCAAAATCTTTTTTGTAGATGCACCTTCTTTAAAAAACAACTGACAAAAAAGTAAAGTGGGACATCAATCATCTATCAGGAAACTTCTTAGTCATAAAAAAATCTTATGATACACGATATATAATTGAGTGTGGATGACCATGAAATATTTCAAACAGATCGGTCAAGTGGATTTCGAAATATTTCTGTTATCAGTTTTTTAAACGTTAGTCTGTTCAATGATTGCGAACATTTCTGAAAATGTATGCTTTTAACCATGGCAAACTTTCAGCCTATTGCTCCAACAGTTTAAAGAAAAATATATATTTTTAATCATTCTTCCTTTCTAAGTGTATGTACTCCCTAAATTTCTATTTTGTTGGGGGAATTTTTTTTATATAAGGGATAATTTAGTTGTTGAATAAAAAACAAGTAACGATATTTTTCCTTGCCTTTGTTTGTGAAGATAGCGATGCAGGTATTTGAATTTTGTTACTTACCAAAAGCATTAACCAAAGTATGGCAATGATCATATTCTTGATTGATCGACAACAGAAGAAGAAACGACTTTCACTTATGTCCCATTTTGTATTAAACTCAATTAGTACAGGAATTAATAAAGCGATGGTCGTTATGCTGATAGCAGCAAAGAAACCCAACAAAGGTGCCATTTGGGGAACTGCCACAGCAAGAAGGGCTAAGTGAGAAATGGTTCAAATCCAATCAGTTTATTAATCAATTTAAAACGAATGATTTCAGTGTTTTCGATTTCATAATTATTTTTATTATTACTCGAAGCAGTGACGCCTCCAAGTCTGAAGAAAATCTCGTAGTGATGATCATGTTGAATCCTCTTGGCGATAAAAGGCCACAGAATGGTAATAGGGACGTAATACTGTAGACCGTAGGTAAATATGACTGAGGCAGTAATGGCGATTTTGACGAGTTGGGCTAAACTAAAAAGTAAGCATTTATAGCAACGTGAAATAATTAAAATAATGAGTAAGCCTTATAAAGTTTTAAAGAAAAGTAAAGCCTGATTGAACGAGTAGACATTTTTTAATTTAGATTACAGTAATCCCTTGGTATCCGCGGTTTTTTTTATTCGCCCTTTGTCTCGATGTACGCAGTTTCGTTATCCACGTAACTCATTGTAAGAACCTAACTCCCGTGGATAACGAGAGATTACAGTATGTGATTAAGAAAACATTTGTTGCAGAGAAATGTATTATTTGACAATTAGAAGAATTGAGACGAATTTTATAATTGAAATAAACTTCGTAATGATCGTTTCTAAAGAAATCGAGTATGTGTATGTTGTGGGAACATAAAAATCGAGACGAAATAAAGATCAAATCGTTAAATGATTTCATGCGGTTTCATTTATTTGTAGAATAAAAAAATCTATATCTTAAATAAATGTGGGCAACTTACACATCGTCGAGTGGCAAATTCTTGATGACTGTATCACAAGCATCTATGTACTTGTTGTAACCAAGGAATCCGAAGGCTATATAAATAAAAATGTTTATAATCATAGTCGTGGCGAGTATGACAGGCATGTGTCTAGGATTTTTCATCGTGTTCTCAAGCGGCAACAAAACCGACATGTTGTGAACGGCGAATAAAAAGATATTGCAATAAATCGGTATTGCGCTAATTCCCTTATAAGTCTCGAGTCTTCCGGGATCGGGAAAATCGATGAACAAATAATAGAGAGTTGCGGAAAAACCGAAACCGAGAAAAATCGCTCCGATAATGGAAAATGGAACGAGATTCTTGAAATCAGGAATCATCGAGAGCGTACAGTAGATCGGAAAAAATATCACTATGTAGATTCGTATGTCGAGAGAGAATCCTGAAAAGTGTTCAATCACCTGCAAATACACATAAAAGTTCGAAGTTAATAAACGCCATGTTAAAAATATGGTTTTCAAACAGTTTTATTACATTTTTTAGTGAATTATTTCCACGTATTTTTTTGTCTGATGCTAAAAGCTTCGGCTGCGCTAGAATTTTGTTCAAATTTGATCGAAATTGTGCAAAAAACGTTCCAAAAAATCAACAATTTTCAATAAATTCCACGCTTGTCAAGTGTTTCCGTTTGGCCACGAATTTTTTTATTACAATTGAAGTTATAATTTAAGGCAAATAAGAAATGCGAGTAGAAAAAATGAATGGAGCAATGAATGTTGTTTGAGTCATAGTATTTCTACGTAGCTGTTCAAAACTACGGTTTAATGATATGACGCTTTTCCTTTCGCCGTCTTGTTTGCTTGAATAAAATGGGATATTTTAGAGTAAACGAGAGCATAACAAATAGCTACGAAAGAAAACACAATCTACTATTTATGTGCTTCAAATATTGGATCGTTTCTAAAAATACTGACGTAGCAGCAAAATTATATCCATGAGCTACGTAACAAAAAATGATGAGGAGTCATCCACATAAAAACTGGAAATAAATCTTAAAAAAAAACAAAAACGTTCAATTCAATTAACATAAATGTTTTTTTTTTCGTTGTTTTTTTTACGAGGAATCACGAAAATCTCGTCTCTGACGCGTTGTATCTTCGTCTCGAGTGTTTGAGTCTGGAGGACGAAGAAAAAAAAGAATAAAATAAAAACAAAAAAAAAGAAAGAAATTGAAATATTAAACGCTGGCCGAACGACTAACTTGCTGGCTCGAAGTGGCGACGTAAAGAGCGTATATTATCGTAGTCTCGTATTGAACGAAGCAGACGAAGATATTGGTCGTGACGTTGAACGAGCTCGCGTACTTTCGAATCCACTTGGGTCCCACGTGAAACGAGGCACCGGCTGTCTCGGCGAAATTCATCATTGGTCGACGTATACGTTTGCAGAGGATCTGGGCACACTGCACCTGCCAGAGGTATAAGGGAAACTCGTTTTTCTTCGATCACAGAGAGAGACAAAATACTAAACTCGCAACAGAGGCCAAAAGACTGGCTCAATAAAACATAAACATGGCACATTCTTTGGCAGGATCTACAACATATTTTTATCAATCAATTTTAATTAATTACGATATTTTGACAATTATTTAAACTGATTATATTACTGCGCACGATCTCAATTCAATAAATAAATAAATCATTAGACATTTGTGCAACTAAAGAAATAATTAAGTGAAAAATTATAGACTTTGAATCGATTGGTTTCATTACTTCTAACTCATTCAAATGAATTGCTCTTTTGGTCATCAATTTTGTAGATTCTGTTGATTAATTTAACATAGCCAATAATTGTAACGCAAAACCTTTTACCGAGTCGTGGTCGATGCTCTCGCGAATATTTAATCATGTCTCAACAAGGTTTCGTTCACTCTCTTACGTAACAAATACAACATATACATAAACGGAGCAAAATAAAAAACGGAGTGGAAAAACACGTGAATTTAATGAATGAATGTCCCAAGTGCGTAATGTTTATGTGAAGCAGACAGATACATGAGGATTATAAGATTTATCATGAAATTCAGAATTGAGTAAAAAAATTAAGTTTACAGAGACGAGCGAACGAGCGGCTGACATAAAATATTAATCAAAATGTTAGTAACATTGCTGCTGGAAAATGTGCGAATTTTCAAGTTGATTCAACCGATTGGCAAACACTACAGATGGAATATTACAAAAACGTTTGAAAAATGAATAAAACAATAAAGTGCATGGTCAAAAAAAACAGTGACTCGGTATGATGTCATCCTAAGACTCGGGAAGTTCCCAAAACAAACTTATTCAACGATTTGAAAAAAAAAAAAAAAAAAAAAAACCAAATCTCTATGCGAGTCCATGCGTAAACATACGCGAGGCATTCCATACGAATTCAACCTACGTTCGAGTCTCAACATTCGGTTTTTTTATGGGATTTTCATTAAATTCCAAGAATACAAAATTCTGAGCGTTGTCAGTTGTAAAACTTTCTGAATTAATTTCCCAATTCTATTAATAATTATGTGTAGTAAAATGTTCATCGTTTACCTATTAAAATTGTTGTAAATAAAACGAAATTGATAAAAACCAGTAGGAGCAGCGGAAAAAAAACTCAAAGCGTAAAAAACTACAAAACGTATAAAATTTGACATCGGTCAAATTTTTTATCGAACATCAATCCAGTACTAGAATAATAAAAACGATGCGAAGGCTGCACGGCGACGAAATAAAAAAATGGAACGTCACGGAAGGTGTAGCAGGCGAATAAATATTGATAAACGATTGGAATTTCCTTAAGATAATCGATCATTTTTCTTATCTTTTTTTCTTTCTCGTAATCGTTTTGTCCAATGCATATCGATCGAAGTGAGAATAAAAAAGGGAATGTTGAGAGGGTGGAGAAGGAAACTCGGATAAGAGACATTTTTTCAATAAGAATACAGAAATTTTCGTATCATTTTGACTTACGGTGATAACGGCTGTGTGACAACTTATCAAACCGATGATGACACTGCAAACGAGAGCAGATACGTATCCTGTGCGTCTGAATGCGTGAGGTAAAAAAAGTATGCCGCTACCGATCGAGGCCTTTAACAAGTGCATAAACACCGCAAAGTCTCTGTCAAAACAAAGGATACCATGTAGAGGATTGAAACGAAGCCAGGCAATTTTATTTACTTTTTTTTCATTATTTATCCTCATAGGTGTGTTCTGAGAAAGCGATTGAGAAAAAATTCGATCTCCGTATCGTCGACAAAACATTTATTTGCCTCTGTATAAACAATCGATGCATACAACGGACTTCGACAAGTCTCGCTAATAAAATGCAATCACAAAGTCAATAAACGAACGATCAAAATGAAAAATTTGCTTGGTGATTGAATGAATTTCCGTTAAAATGATAATCACGAACGGTGGCATCGTAGGCAAGGATTTTTTAATTCGAGTCGTTAGGTCTATTCATAAAAATAGTAAATAACTGAATAATCTGAAAGAAAATTTGTTCGTCATTGACGGTAAAATAATTGGTTGAAGCAATCAATGCCAAGTTTCGTAAAGTTCCAGTCTCTTTCAAATATTCTAGCATTAAAATGTCATTACTACGTTGTCTCAATTAATGTATACGCAGTTCAGAAACGCACAGGGCTTCCAATTTATCGAATTTTCGAGAATATTTTTTCGAAACATCTGTTGTAATGTTTTATGCAAATACTAGAAAGGTTTTCAGAAAGTACTAAATTTACTATTGCCTTGACGTTGAAAATATTTATAAATGTATAATATGCATATTTTATTTACTGTTATTGCTGTCGAGTTAAATTTTTACTA
Organism: Rhimphoctona megacephalus; assembly: GCA_963989365.1. Taxonomy (NCBI): domain Eukaryota; kingdom Metazoa; phylum Arthropoda; class Insecta; order Hymenoptera; family Ichneumonidae; genus Rhimphoctona; species Rhimphoctona megacephalus. The sequence goes on along the minus strand of OZ022415.1, from coordinate 35,967,077 downwards.
TCGTCCTCAAAACTCAACAGACTTCATGTCTCTATGCATAATTAATAAAACGAGTGTGCTCTATAAAATGGTTATTAACTGCGAAAATATGTATGCATGATTTAGTACTGCAAAATAAATTCAAATAATTTGATATTTCTAGATTTGAGTAAAGAGCAACTTTCCTTTTTACTCCAACCCTCTGAAAAACGTTTATATATTGGCCAGAAATGTTTTTTTCCATGCATTGGGTCCTCATTGACCTTCGACAGCTATTTAAACGGATACGCAATGATTGACTCTCGTGCACTCGAGAGCATTCACGAATTTGGTGCGTAAGGATAAATAAAATGGAAAAAATTTACGTGGTTTGCTGTCCAGGTGGACGAGCAGCAAAGGGATCGTAATCGTCGCTCGAACGTTCAATCTCGTGGTTGGTAGCGACCTCGCCCTTCGGGCTTTTCAAGTTTACCAGTAAATCCGCCTTTCTCTCTTTGCCTGAGGCGTCACTGCATGATAATTGAGTGAGCAAAGAGTCACGATGAGCTATCAAATGATCGTGCTATACGTTCTACCGACGAGGAATAGTCATTTGCTTATACTTCTCATCCATGTCACGCTGCAAGGAAGAATCTGCGACTAGCGCAGCAAGAAATAACGAAAATTCTACAAGGTCTCTTCTCTCTTTCTTGATCTTACGAGGAAGATCTGAAAGCCGGATCTCCCGACGATTTCCGTTCTCCAGACACGCTTTTATGACGTTCAGTGTCAGAGGTGACACAGGATTACGAGAGCTACAATTACGATCGTACAATCGTTTATATGCATATTTATATTTTTTTAGCTTTGTCCAGAACCAACGAGAAGGAAATTATTTTTCGGCTATTTTATCTCCACGAAATCTTTCGACCACGTTATCAATTTGAATGTACTTGCACTACAACTCGAGGGTTATTTGGGAGCCTCATTAAGGTTAAAGAGACTGATGACAGGATCACACTGCGAAATAATTCGTCGACAGTCAATTGTTGAATAATGATGATAATGACATTACTGCCATTATCATCATTATTCAACAATTGACTGCCGCTGCTTCTGTAATTACGTACAGAAGCAGCAGTGACGATAATAATTATAATAATCAACGATCGTAATAATAATAACAAAGAACCGCAAATTATGATGTCAAAATCGGTGAATTGGAAGAAAAACATGAATTTAGAACGTGACTTTGTATAAAAGGATCGTCGAGTACTTTTTTAAACACTCGTTATCATTTTTAATCGGCAAATTAAAAATCAGTTTGTAAAAATATTGAAAAAGTTGAAAACGAGGCGATTTTTAATGTTTGAAAAGTTATTTATAAATAAACTTTGTCGTCAGGAGTTATCCTTTTGTAACGAAATAACGAATAAGGGAGGAGCAGGTTGGCGCGTTTGCGAGTGTGCGTGAATTATGAAAACGTACTTGACCCGAAACTCATAAACTGACGACTTTCGGGACCTTGATCGAAATGACACGAACGGCCACGACACGCTTGCGAATCACCGAGACTAACATCAACGCATGAAAGAACTCGGAGACCGAACGATCGATGATGTTTGACGACGATGACCCATGAGATGGAAGGACGAGACTGCGGAAGAGATTAGAACGAGGAAGAGTCGACAACGTGACATTGAATTAAATTTAAAAACCAGCGAATCAGTGAAAAAGAGTCAATAAAAAAAAATTCTATTCGCATAAAATGTTTTACGATGCTTTACATTTTTTCTGCACTTTTTTCACGAACGTGATTCTTATTTGTGTTTTCAAACTGTCAGTTTTTATCGAGGATTAAAATAAGACGATTTTGCACCGATAACCTGAATTACGAAAAAAATAATTTTAACAAAGTTTCATTGTTTTGTTGCTCTCTCAACATTATTTTCGACAAATTTACCAAACTTTAATGCAGTCAATAATTGGGCGACGATTTTGCGTGGCACCTAATTAAGGAGTGACACAACAAAATGCCGATGACAAAACGCCGAGGGATAAAGTGCCGATGGCAAAACGCCGAGTGGTGTACAGTTATAGAATAAGAATGATTGTTGTGATCTGTAATTCTGTCACATTATTATCATATCATTATTATGATCTGAAAAATGTTAATAAATCGGGTAAGAGAATTATAATATTATTATTATGATTTATAATTATATAATATCGTGTGAGTTTACCACACGACAACCCGGCATTTGTGTCCAATTTTAGTATTAAACGATCCTCGGATCGTGAAGTGCACGATCCCACTGAAATTACTTCCAAGCCAATTATTTATGTTTGTTGGCTGTTATTGATAAAGTAAGTATTGCTGTATGGTTTGCTGAGTGTACGTCTGTTGTGTTTTGGTGTTATAGTGTGATATGATGGTGTATGGTGTAGTGATGACGTACGCTTTAATATGCAAATTTAGGAAGGTTATCCCTTAAATAATGACCTGGAAACCTGGAAACTAATGTTTCCACTGGACATTACTACTATTTGTATTTTGTTTCATCGGCGTATAGTCGCATTGGAGTTTTGTCATCGGCGTATAGTCGCATCGGCGTTTTGTCATCGACGTATAGTCGCATCGGCGTTTTGTCATCGACGTACAATCGCATCGGCGTTTTGTCATCGGCGTATAGTCGCATCGGCGTTTTGTCATCAGCGTATAGTCGCATCGGCGATTTGTCATCGGCGTATAGTCGCATCGGCGTTTTGTCATGGACCCAATTAAGGGGAGGGGTATTGCGTAAAAACTCTCAGTTCAATCGTTGATATGTTCAATATTCCAAAAATAAATAAAATAATAATAAAAAATAAATAAAATAATAATAAATAAATAAAACTAAACAAAGTTGAAGAAAAGGTTTTTTGAAATGTTAGAGATTCGTTCACTCCGAGAGTCGACAACGTGCCATCGAAGTGAATTTAAAAATCAGCGAATCTGTAAAAAAAAGTCATAAAAAAAAATTCTATTCGCATTAAGGGGTTATATCTAGTTTTTTGGGTTGAAAAAATGGAGAATATTTTTTTTTTGCATTTTCTCAAAGTACATCATCTTAAGAACGTTTTCCCAAAATATTATAAGGATCTGAGCACTAGAACGAATATATTTACTCGCGCTACCTGAGAGTGCAAGGCTCTGAGCGCAGTGATCGACTTAAACCGGATTATCTCGGAATCACGTTTTTTAAAAAGTGCTTTTGCGGTGAACACGATTTCTCGAAAGCAAATTAACCCATCGATTTGAATTTTTCACGAGCTTATTTCTTATTATAATGGCTCGTTCGCGAACGAAGGAATTCTTATTTGGACCAAAATTTATATTTTTTTTGGCTCAAAAAACCTAATTTTTGGAACCTCAAAAATCGAACTTTTCGGAAAAATCGACATTTTTTTTAACAATTAAAATTTCGCTAAACCCTTCGTTCACGAAGAGCGTATAGTATTATACTACCGAAATCTTTTTCGTTTTTTGATTTCAAATGAGCCGTTTCAGAGATATCATGCTCACCGCGAGTGACGTTCAAAAAAAGGTGTTTTAGGACAACGGCCATATTTCCCCCAGTAGTGAAAATTTTTTCATAAAAAAAATTGTATAAGTATCTGAAAATATGTAGTAAAATATACTGTATTTTAATAAAATGATGTTAACATGGCTAAAAAAATCATGAAAATCACTTAATTTTTCCGAGCACAATTAGATATAACCCGTTAAATGTTTACTATCATTTACGTTTTTTCTGCACGTTTTTTCAGGGACGAGATTCTTATTTTTCTTTTCAAACTGTCAGTTTTTATCGATGCCATTCTAGAACCCCACGATCTATTTTTTCCAACGTAAACCCCACACTGGGGTAAATAATTACCCTAATCTTCTCTTTAACATAAAATGTTCCTCGTATGTGATAATAAGGGTTAATTATATACCATTCTCTTCGTTTTTCGATAACGCAGGGAATGGTGTATGATAAAGTCGCATTTTGTAAATATTCGATGGTGTAAACTCTATAAAACGGAAGTGATGGTTTAAAAAAATGGTTCGTGAAGGAAATTTGACATTTTCGTGGGGTAACTAATTACCCCATTATGGGGTTCTAGGGTTAAACACAAAAACAAATTGACCGGAAGTAAATAAGCTGATCCATTGTGATTCGACACGTTTTTTCAGTCGATTAAGATAGTTGGGAACAGTTGAATCGAGTCCAAATGTAGTCCATTTTTCAAATTCGTAAATGGACGATTAAATTATAAAATCGATTTGAAAAATCGTTTTCATTGAAAATAAAATTTATCAAATCACGTATACTCTTATAAATCATCTAAATGACAATTAAAATTTAATAAGATCTTGGCCTGATTCATATAGTAACAGATCCGTAGATCGGTGAGAATGTGAACATAAGCTCGAAAATTTTGCCGCACGATGAATTGATTACGAGCTCCTTTGGGCAATTTTATTAAAGAAAAATAATAGAACCAACGTAAACGTTCACTGAAAGCTGTAGAAATATGCAATGAGTAGAAAAAACTTGGAAATGAAGCAGCTACCGGTTAAGAAAGGCACTCATCTAATTGACATTTCGTACCGGCGGGTATAAATGAGCCGCCGTCTTGATTATTTACTGACTTCCGAGAGAAAGAGAAGTCTGAATCAAGCCGACAAAATTTTGCTATGTGTGTAATTTTATTCGCGATTTCTTTATAATTATTCGGTGAATCCAATTCAATTTCTTTTAGAAAATGCTTAACATATCGTAGATTAGAGCGATAAGTTTTTTTTTCGTGGGTTGCACGACAAATGTTTGAGTATTCTCGAATTGAAAGTTCTAACCTATGCTATCGTCTGCGTTCTCCTATGGCCGAAATGTATTTTTAATAGTTAATATCTCAAAAACTACACGATAAAAAGAGTTTAAATTTCATCAACACGTAAAAAAAATTATCTTCTTTCGATTCCATGCAAAAAATATATGATCACACGTGTGGACCCCAACTCTTCTGAACTACCTTAATATCGAAGTACTAGTCGATCGAACACCCTGATTGTTTTCACAAGTCAGAGGAAAATTGTAAATCATTTCCGAATGTTGTAGCAAAACGGTCGTGTTTCTTTTACCGTCAGTCTCCTAGATCTATGCAATTTTGAGTAATCTTACGTTCGGCAGATTAATCTTTGAAAAACTGCACGATAATGTTTGATAAAAAATATTGAGTTTCGCTTATTATGGTGTTTATATCAATAGGGTTTTTAGTATTTTTTTTTGTAAAATTAATGACAAAGTTTTGTTTAAAAAAAATAGAAAAAAAACCATTTCAATCCCAATTTTGAACTGTTGTAATCTAAACAATTTTGTACAATAATAGAAAGCGTGAAAAAAAACTTTGTCAAATTATATTATCGATACGATTTCCGACTGACAAAGCGATAAGAAAAAAGCACGTTTTTTCCGAATTTGAAATACCCATTCTTTCAATCGGTCGAACACATCGACGAATCTTTTCTCAAATCGATAAAATAAAAATAATTGATAGCAACGATAACTCTGCAAATGTCTATATTTTTAATTTCCGAACTTCGATCTTTTGCGATTTCTACAGAGTGTCAACCGTGGAAAGAACTTTATTCACGTCGAGTTGTTTGGCTGTTCGTTTTGGTTGACACACCCGTTATTTTGGAGGACGTCAAAAAAAGTGCTTTTAATTGCGTTATTCCTTGGGGTGCTTGCGCTCATTCTGCAAAAAATAAATCCGACGAATAATGCGCGTTTATTTTTAATCAGTGATGCATCAATGATGAAATGGATTAAAAAATTGCGTTGTTAAGAATTCCTGAACAAAAATATCGTTCTTTTTGAGTTTATTTTGACAAGCAAAAGTTAATTCTTCGACAGAATTTATTTAAACGTATTTTTAATCAAAAAACGATTAAAATTTGCTGAAAGTTATAGCGCCACGTCGCTCCATTGATTCGTGAGAACTTTCCATTGATAGAAATTCGACAGCCTCACTAAATTCAGCCCCAAATTTTTGTGTGAGTTTCTAACGTACATGCACGAAAGATTATCACGAAAAAAGGAAATATTTGCTTTTTTCAGTGGCGAATGAATGAAGCGAAGTCTAGTAGTATAATACGTAATCCATTTTATTAATCCTATCACGTTATCGGGCGTTCGTTTACATACATAATTTATTTACACTACCAACTATTTAAATATTTTTTTTTTTCTTTTTTACGAATTCATTCAACCTATGTACAAGTTTTTGTCTCGTTTCATTCTCACGTTTATATAATAATGTGTTTTCGGGCGTGTATATCGCGTTGAGTGTACGATCTGTACTTTTTGTTGTTTGTTTTTTTAATTAATACAATAATCGTACATTCATAAAATGTATCACGTCGTAGTGAACATTTTTTGTTTCTTTTTTTTCATATGGTATCTCTTATTTATCGTTTTATGATATAAATAATACGACGGGCCGTCCGAACGTCGAAGAAGAAGCTGTCACGACGAGACTCCTTCGTTTTACTCCATTTTCGTGTTTACTACGCTTCGTTTTTTTTTTTCTTTTAATACATAATTCTTTTTTCTCTTTTTTGCCTCGCTCACTCGCATTATTAGTCACAATCAATGTATAAAAATAATAGCCTCCGGTAGACGACTTCGCGTCTCGCAAGACACGTCGCAGGGCCGCCGAGAATCCACCTGGGCTGCACGGAATAATTATGATATATCTGAGCATATTTTTTCTTCACTTTTTTAACCTCAAGCTACCCTCCACGCTTCAAACTCAAAATTCCTTCTTTATTTTCTCAATTGTACAAAAAAAAATCGTCACGAAAATCGCAAACTAAAAATCACCTCGTATTCAGTCATTTACAAAAAAAAAAAAATTATGTCTATTTTTGGCAAATTGACTGCTCAAGATTTTCCAACAATTATTCATTTCAAGCAATGTGTATTGTGACGTTTCAAATTAGTTTGATAACGCGATTTTTTTCGAAAAAATGCGAGGGAATTTTTTATTGGAAATTCACTCGAATTTGGAAAACAGACTGAGTTGGAATTCGCTCGTCATTCCAATTCAATAAATCAAAATTAAGCGTGGAGTAACCCTCTTGATAACGAATCTTGTCTCCCTCTCTTTTCTTTACTCCAATTTTTTTTCGCTTTTCTATATTTCTGCCACAAGTTCTCACAACACAAACGGTCAATATGAGAAAAAACGGGGAAAAAATATAACATAGAAACTGCTTTTTTTTTCTTCGTTTCTCGTTAAAATCGTTACTTTAGTTTCCTTTTAGTTTCTTCCTTCCTCGTCAAACCGTCGATTACAATATCCAGGCACTAACACAAGTCGCGTCCCATCAGTCCTATTAACTTATCTACGTTAATCACAAATTAGTGACGGCGCGTAAAGCAAAAGTGATCTCAGCTCGAAGTTACGACTCATTAGCGTAATCGAGTCCACCGGCGAGCGAAGAAAAAGTTTTTTTTTCTATTTTTTACTCTCACGAATACATTTTATTTTTATCTGGCCTACATGGGCTTTCGTAACGATTACAAAACTCACAATTCGTACGTCGAAATGAGATCACGTCGCACACGTACACGTTTTAATATTTACATCTAAATCACAATTTATTCCTCTGTGATAAAATTCATCAATCGTTCGTAAACGTCTTTTTCCGCCTCCCTTCGTTTTCGTTTTGTTCCGCAATGAACAATATATTGGTTGCAGCAAGGAACTGTTTAGTACAATGTTCTTCAAGTCACTCTGAGTCGTACAGAATTTAGGAATGGGCACTGTTTGACTGAAAAATGGATTTTTCATGATTTCATGACGAATTTAGAAAAATAATCAAGAAAATTATAAAAACGCCTCTACTTTTCTTCCTATTTAGATCATTCAGACCTAGATATTAGTTATTTTCTAACAAATATTATTATTTCATTACTATAATTATTATTTAATTATTGTTTGTCTGTTGTGGGTTTTTTTCTTTCATTCTAGTGCTCATACCTTTACAGAATCGGTTTCGTGATTATGAACATGTATTTTTATATCGTTATATGTATGTATATCACTCTTGAGTGTCAGCCTGAACGTCCGACGATCAGTTTAGCCAATTTATAAATAAACATGATAGCTAGAGCTAGCGAGACTCAATTTTTTCGATATCCTTGGATTGAGGGGGACAGGTGAATAAAATTAGGCGAAAAGATTGCAATCGTATTATACCAAATCTTGAGATTTCGTGAAAATAAAAGTGAAAAAATGCTGCTTGACAAACATTATAATAATGAAACATCGTTGATGTACAGATATATTTATTTTTTCTTTATAATTAGTTTCAGTGTTCTGAAATATAAACAGAAGAATTTTGCATCGGTAATCTAAATTATGAAAGAATTTCAACAATGTTTTATTATTTTGTTGTTCTCCCAACAATATTTTCGATAAATTTTACAAAGTTCAATTCAGTCAGTAATTGGGCAACGATTTTGCACGACACGGAGGGAAGGGAAGGGATATTGCGAAAAAAATCTCAGTTCAATCGTTGATATGTTCAATATTCTAAAAAATAAAACTAAACAAAGTCGAAAAAGAAGAAAGTTTTTTGAAATGCTAGAAATTCGATCACTTAGACTCTCGATGGAAATAAAGTATATTGAAAGATATGAATTTATATTTAAATATTAAAGCAACAAAATAAAATAATCTTGCACACGATTTAGTTCACGAAAAAAGAAAAAAAACCCATGTTGGAGTAAATCACAATGAGAATGGGACTAACGATAATTCTGAAAATTATATATTAAAAAAAGAAGTATTGATCTCTTAAATCTTGATATAACTTTTTTCTGTCTAAACAGAAAGTATCGTATCTTCGAATAATACACTTTACTTCCATAGGAAATATAATTTCGTCATTATTTGGACGTAATTTTGGAGGAATACATCCAAAAAAAATTCCGCATTCGTTCAAGTCGAGAATTCGTTGAAATTGACTTTGACGGTAAAAAATAGATGAGATTTAAAAACAGATTAATATAATCACAACGCGAGTCCATGGGATAGAAAAGAAAAATGCTCATTTCGGAATGCAGCCTAGAAACAATTGAAATGTGCAAAGTGGAATGAATAACCCATTTGCGTCTGTTCCATCTGTTTGCCACCGGTTACGTTTTCCCAAATTTTTTCGCCCTTAATATTTTTCGTAAATTATCAAAAATGAAGAAATATAAAAGAATAAAATAAAATAAAAAAAAAAACATTCACACATCTGTACATTTTAAAGATAAACATTGTCTAGGAGTAGTCGTAGCATGACAGAAGTGAAATTCTTCCATGACCGCACGAAACGTTTTGCCTTAGTGGACGAAAACATCGTTGAATTAAACCAACAGATGGACACAGCCTGATTGATATTTAAAAAACCGTAATAATAATAATAATAGAAATGAAAATAACGAAAATACGCGTAATGAGCTAAAGTATGAAACACAAGGATACAATTTTGTGTTCGGTGATACGTTACATTCGATAATTATCGTAATACCGAATATAATTCGTTCGTTCGTTTGTTTGTTCTGTTCCTTTCTTTCTTTAACACACGATCGAAAATATTATTCAAGTAATTCGCAGTTTGCAAAACAAACTGATTCTTGACGTTCGTTGGATTCACGAGTATCATTTTAATTGAGATAACAATAATAAGAATAATCTCGAAATAAAAGAGTACAGAAAATTGAAAGAGAAATCGTGAATCGAAAAAAAAAAATTGAGTCACAATAAATTCTATTGGGTTTTAATTACATTATTTCATCGTTTTTTTTCTCATGATTTATGTGTCCTTTTTTCTAGCCTTCGCTGGAAATCGGATGACACTCGAGCGAATCGCAATCTGCGAGTGCCTCGCCTCGTCTCAATGGAAATTCATCAGTCATCAGACTCTCCGCAGCCATTGCCGTTGAATTAATGCTGTCGAAGTAGCGCGACGGCCAAGCCGATGTTGGCCTAAAATGCCGCGTTGGTGAGCCCAGAATAAATTCGACACGGGTCGATCCTGTTGCAGATGTTGTTTCCTGATTCAACGAATCCGGATACAACGAGGACTCGCTGTGTCGAAAACTGCTGTTCGACGAACACCACGAACTTGGTGGATCGGTCGTAAAGCCCTGAAATATTTAGAATAGAACAAATAATTTAATACATTTTTACTCGAAACTCAGTATCCGTTCATCATTCACCAACAAATTATCAAACGTTTATTTTTTTGTCTCGAGGTCAACAATAATTAAGAGATTAGCAGGGAAATTTCATCAATTTTTCGAATCAATACCTTTTTCTTTATTTGCGAAAATGTAGTAACGCGACTTGTATGATAAAAAACATTTCAATTGGATTTTTCCCTCAACCAACATTACAATGTTGCTCAATCGTTGAGTTATCTTTTCTAAGGACATAATCGATTTTCTTCGAGCTTGATCAATCGATCTAAGTCTCTTAATCCTGGTTTGAGATTGATCAGCATTTCCTGGTAAACTCTAATTATTATTGACCGTCAAGTATCATCAAGAAAGCAATATTATATCATTGGACGAACTCAAAGATGACTTGAGTCACTCGAGTTTTCCTTTCAGTGTTAAAGGAGCTCCGAATAAATATTGGTTATTATATTAAACGTTATTACATGTTGTACGTATGGGCGGGTGGTCCGCAGGCCAAGCAGGTAAGCGTGTGGTCGATTAGATCGCTCATTTTTTGTTTCATACGATTGCATTTGATAAATTGATAATTTCCGTTTCTATGACCCGTATATGAGTTAGAAAAAAGGGGCTGGCAAAGTAAAATGAAAATCAGCAAATAATATAGAGCAAATTAAATATAAAATCGATTGATAATGAAAACGAAACAAAACCGTACAAACACTTATGTACTCTGCTTGGTGGCAAAAATGGGCACGCTCGAATATTTGAAAATGCCGAAAAGTAACGTAATTTTAATCGAGAGAAAATAATTCGTTCATCCTGAAATTTATACTTTACTTTTTTTTTCAAAAGTAAAAAGAAGTTTATTTAATTTGAATCGTGCCCATTCCTGGTCGAAATCGATCATTGACTATACACAATAATTCTTAAATCGACATAACACGTGAGAAAATAATAACGCTAGCGTTCGTGTGCGTGCTGTTTAGATGTAAAATCAAAAATCCTCGACATAAACTTCATAAATATGCATAGAGACAAGACAGGCAATTCTACATTTTTGAGCTCACGTCGAGAAAACAAAAGAAAAAAGAAATAATGTTAAACGCAAGCCGTTCGTAATGGCAATTCGTAATGGTAAATGATTTATGACACTTAGTGTCGCCCTTGCGAAATATAAAAGACATTCTGATATTCGTGATGCTTCGAAACACAAATTAACTCTTCACGCGATCTTTTGTTTCTTTTCGTGACATTGAAAGGCCTGTGCTGTGATATCGGAAAGAACGGAAGAAAAGCAGTCTGTCGTTCTTATGGAAACGATATTTTCCGACAAGGAAGAATTTTTCTACTTTTATTTAATGCAATGTAAGAAAAAACTCGCAGCAACAGAAAAAATAAACATACAATCAAAATTTACGTTTAGAATTTGATATTCAAATATGAGCGAAATTTAATTTAACGAACTTGCATGCAACAATATAAACATTCCATGTTTATTCAACTAAATACAAAGAGCAATTTCGTGCGCAACTGTAAAGTTATAAAATTTCGAAAAAAATGTACACATTCGGTATAATTTTAACGATAATACTTCATGAAAACGTTTCGAAAATTAAATTTTGCTCGCATTCATACTTCTAAAGACAAAAGCCTGTATTTTTCGTTCGAAAATCATCCCTTATGATGAAAAAGTTATATTCGAATTTATAACTTTTATTTATAACTCGTTGAAAATCGCAGAAATATTTGCCAAAAGTTACGTTCCTTCGAATCCACGTATGTCCATATGAGAAATTCAGAAGTAAGAACCGTTACGACAACTTTTGAGGCACACTCTTGAAAAAAAAAAGATCCGATTCATAATAAAATTCAGTATTTTTATCACAGAAAGAGAAAAATTGTTTTAAAACCTCAAAAATTTTGGCATTTGTGTACAAAATGACGAGATTTATAATTTATATGATGAATAATTCAATATTGTTCAAAGATTTTTTTGTTTCAGTGATTCATGCAGTTTCGATAGCTTTCAAGAGACTGAAAAATTAATTTTTACATCAAAAGATTTCGAAAATCGATAATATTTGAAACGTAACGCGCCAAAAACCGAAAATTTTTAGAAAATCCATTAAAACAAAACCTTCAACATTTATCATAGTTGTCAACCGCGTGCAGACATGCGAACCAAAATACGTTGGAAAAAAAAACAATAAAAGATAAAAATCCTAGGACTGGGTACTACCGCACTACTGGTTGTTGAAGGACGCAGGCGAGGCGATCTAAAACGAGCACAATGTCAACTGACAGCGAACCAAAATTTAAAAAAAAAAAAAAAAGTAAAACCAACGGCAAAAGATGAAGAAAAAGCGTTGAAGCAAATGATAATAAAAGAAGCATAACTTACGAGAGACCGGCGGACGCGAGAAGGGGCCATTTTCGTATTGGACGGCCAGAGGGGTACGAGCCTCGAACTCACTCCGGATCAGACTTTTGCGGTAGGAGTAGTAGTAGTAGTAGTAGTAGTGGTAGTAGTAGATAATAGACATAGTAGTATTGGTTGATGGATCGATTGATGCAAATACAAAATTTTACAAGTCGAATGATTACAAAAAAAAAAATAAAAACAATCTCGCTATTTTGGTAAAATCACGAGATCTAGAGTTCGAAAAAACCATGAACTAAGCGGCCAGAATGAGTAGAAAAAGTGCGAATTATTATTCGTTATATTAGTCAGACAAGGACGGAATCTGCGGCAATGCGATAGAAAAAAATTCATTGATATTTCGTTTCATCGTTTTCTTTCTTTTTTTTTTAAGAATAAACGTGGAGTTGTAAAAGAATACACGTGTATTACTTTGTTACAGTCGATGACGTTCGAACGACACTAGAGGACGATTAATACTATAATTATAGTAATATAAAAAACTTTTGGACTAGTATAGTGTCGATAGAGAGAAAGAGACAGAATATGTTATGTGCGACCCGATACTCGTGTAGTTTCCGTACTGGCGAAACAGATTAATACGACATCTGGCGAGCTCAACGGGCAGAAAAATTAGGCCTTCATTTGAATTTCATTGGACCATAATTATCAAACAAAATCCATTACGATCTCGTTTCTCATCAATAAAAGAAAGTTGAACAAAAACAATTACGATTTGAGTTAAAATAATCAGATTTTTCGAAAAACGCAAAAAAATCTTCGTCCTTATAAAAAGCTCTTTGAAATCACAGAGTCGTATTTCTAACAGTGTCCCAATAAACGATTAAAATTCCGAGAAAACAACATTTCTAAAAAGTTGAAACAATACGGCATGATTTTAGTAGATTGCGAGCAAAACAATAACGTTAATAGTTACAAATTCAACTAATCGCAATACGTACGTCCAGAATAATTCGTCATAATCTGTCTCACCAAAAGTTAAGAGGAGAGAAACGTGAGTTAGAGTTACTTTGACTAACAAAAATGTAGGAATGCCAGCAGTAACGTTTGAACATCACAGTGTGAGTCATGAAAAAAGTTACCATTTGGCTACGTTCCGTCGTCAATCTACCTAGCAAAACCCGTCGATCGACGGCCGTTGTTTTGTAGTGAAAAAAAAAAAAAAAAAAAAATAAGACTATTGTTTTCCAAATGTACCGAAGAAAAATAAGAGCTCAATTTCTAACAGGGCGGCGGGGAGGAACGAGGGGGAGAAAGTAAAATCGGCTAATCGCATCGTCGAGCAAGTCGGGTATCGAGACTATCGGCACGATACCATTTAAACAACGGCTACTTCATCCAATTGCTCATCCAAAAGGACAGCTTCGATGATCGTACCTTGCCGCTATCGTTATCGACGCTAGGACGTGCTAAGCTCTGCGAACGTCTCGCAGGAGCGGGTGGCCTTCTCGGCGGTGTACCCGGTGGATATAACGAAATATTGTTATTGCTACAGGTATTGTTCGATTCGAGAGAATCACGAGCGCGTGACAAGGACGTTGTCGAGGATGTTGTTGTCGTTGGTGTTGTTGCTGTTGTTACCGTTGGGCTTGTAGTTATTTTGTTAATTGAATCACGATTGGTATTGTTGTTACGAGACAAAGAACGATTGAGGGACTCTCTGCTCGCCTCTTTTCCCGATGTTTTGCTCGTAGTTATGCTCTGCCTGTTGAGAGACTCGCGACTCGAGTCTCTCGCTGTTCCTCGAGACAACGACGATTTCGTTGTTCCCGCGTTGCTCTCCCGACTCGAGTCCCTCGGCGGCCTTGAGTTCAGCGATTTCAACGATTTCAACGATTCACGACTGTCATTCTTGTTTATCGTTGATGGTGGTTTTGGTGCCACAGGTTTTGTCCCCGAACCCAGTAACGGTATTCGACTCGGTGGACGCCTCCGAGGCGATGGTTTCACTTCTGCGGAATGATGATGATCCCGAGCTGATTCTGTACTGCTACCAGGCTCCGGACAACAAAGCTCCCCTCTTGGCTCCATTTCTGATTCCATTTCAGGCTCCGTCTCCGTTGGTGGCCTTTGTTGTAACCTCTCCAGCACTCGAACCCTCGCCTTCGTACCTTCGAGCTCGATGTTTCTCTCCTCCAACTGTCAAACGCAATATTTGAAATTTTAATATATTTATAACGTTCGGATCGACTAACACTAGATTTACGAAAGGAAGTCGTCGATTTGACAGATTTTTAATTGATAAATGCCTTTTCAGTCCAAACAAAAAAATTAGAATTCGTATTATGAATTTCTGCATCAATTTTAATTTTTAATTCTTTCGAGGTGCACAAGTGGATTTTAGGTTGGTAGTAAATTCGAACTTGGTATTAAATTTTCAAAATCGAACAAGAAATGTAAATGCGAAAGTTTTAGAGCAAATTGCAACGATTTGTTTCTATTTTTGCCTAAAACATTAACCCCTTCTATTATTTATATTATTTTATATTAAAATAAAACCCCTTCGCTTCGAGACGAAAATCAGCTTTTCGTGCCACCAGTGCGTGAAAAAAAAGTTCCCACGATTGACATGCTGAATTCAGTTTTTAGATTTTCGAGGTCGCTGACTCCGAATATGGCATCAAATTTTCAAAATACAAAATGGCGGATCCAATATGGCCAATCAAAATAAAATTTTGTTTTTTTGGATTCATACAAAAATTAGTACCCTGGGGTTTTTAGGGTCACTGAATCGGAATATGGTATGAGATTTTCGAAATTCAAAATGGAGGATCTAATGTGGCCGATCGAAATTCAGAATTTTTTTTTCATCAGTATAATAATTAGTACCCTGGGGTTTTTAAGGACGTTGAATCCGAATATGGCATCAGATTTTGGGAATTCGAAATAGCGAATCCAGTATGAGCAATCCAAATTTAGAAAAATGAAAAATCCTTGTTCCAGAAACACGGGAAGGCACCCGATAACTCCGGTGAAATCGACACGTATTAGCATGCTCACGTTATACTTCAGGGAGACCAACTTTCTTCGCGACGTTTGTGATGAGTATTTCCCTAAGGTACTGAATTTTATATGAATCTAAAAGATTTTTAAAATTTTGATTAGCCATATTGGATCCATCATTCTGAATTTAAAAAAATCTGCTGCCATATTTGGATTCAGCGACCTCAAAAACCCCAGGGTACCAAGTTTCATGGAAATAAAAAAAAACGTAAATTGGTTTTTTTAAGATGCGCAGATTACATTATATGCACTGGTGGCACGACTTTTTTTCGCGCAATATGCGTCATACGCAGCGAAGGGGTTAATTTTTATATCGATTATCAGCTCCAATATGATAGAAAATTGAAATTTAATTTGATCTGAACATGGACGTGAAAACATTTTTTTTAAATATCAAGACAGGATCGAGAAATATGAGATTCTGCGTCTGGCAACTGTCGATTATTTCGTTGGGGCAAAGTTGCCAATTTCCACGATGGGTTATTATTGGATTTTCGAGGGATAACTTGCGAGCAAACCTGACTTGCGCTTCGTCGATACAAGGCCCTGAAAGCGTTCCTACTCGAAAACGCAAGACATTCATTCAACATTTACAGATTGCCTGTCACACTCGCTCAATGACACAGCAATGAATAGAACATGGTGAACGACATAATAGTGCACGAGTTTGCTCATATCACATTTATAATCATCTCACCTGAAATCTGAGGTCATCGTTCTCCTCCCTCGCTTTGTCCAGACGCTCAGAAAGCGTCCCTGTACTTTTTTCCACTTCGTCCAGTCTTTTTTGGAGGCACTGTTTGAAAAGGAATAACAATTAGCATTTTTTTTCTCAATCGTTTGTATTTTGTTTATAATGTGCTTTTGTAGTTTGGAAATATTTCATAAATTATTGGTATTCATCTTTTCTGTATTATCTAAACCTTTAAGAGGAACAAAAGTTTGTCTTTTTTACTTCTTTATGTAAATTAAAAAAAGACATGGCAATATTTGTGGAGTAACCAAAAAATGTTGAAGAGCTTTTGATTTTTTAAATACTCTTGCAGCTCCTTTGGATGTATTTTGATCCGAAAAAACAGAATACAGTTTTTCCATTTGAAATTTTCGTAAGAAAAGATCAAAAATCACTTTTAAGACACTTTTTCGACACTATCTCAATGATAAACTGGAAAAATTGATTTTTTTGAAAACTTTTTTGGAAGCTCATTCTCTGAAGGTTTTTCTCTTAATCCTGAAATCTCTATTTGTGACAAATTGGTAGCATTCGGGATTAAAGCTCCATCTTCCAAGGCTTTTCGAGCGAAATTTCAAAAACCCCAAAATCCGAAAAGTTCAAGTAGGTTTGTTTTTTTCTATGACCACAAAATGAAGTTTTTTACGATGTTGAAGCTTGCATCGTTGGAATGCAACGAAATTTCCTTTTTCTTCTTTAGCAGAGCACAAAATTTATTTGCAATGTTTGAGTACGATAATTGGACAAGCTTTTTCGGGACCTAAAAACTAAATCGGCGAGAAAAATCGGACGATTTCAAAAATTTAAACAATAATAAATAATAAAAAAATGTTTTCCGATGGATTCCAACGTTGCAAACTTCAAAATCATAGTTTTTTCAGGGATAATACTAAGATTTCTATACCTGATTATGGACGGTAGTAGTAATGAGGTGTCGCTGAAGTTCTAGTGATGAATGTTCGCGAAGTATCGCAGCGATTTTGACGCCATCGACGTCGCCAACGTGAGCGACGCGAGTAGGTGATACGAGTACGGAGTCAAGGGCACCAAGTCTTATTCTTCTCTCATGAGCAGCAGATTCAGGATCGGCGTCAACTTCGATGGGTTGAAGCACAGCTCCATTGGCCAAAACGGTTTTGTCTATGGTTCTCGTGCGAAATCGATTTTTATGAGCTTTGCTGGAGGAGGTGACGATGGTAGTAAAAGCGGATTGTTTGCTGCCGCGTAAGTGGACCCCACAATTTTTCGGCGAAGAAATATTGCCAGTAGAATTCTGTCCCAAAGAGCATTGTTTTCGTTGGGCTCCTGGTGTTACGATGTCGTTTCTGGTCTCGAGTACAGACCGCAATCGATCTTCGAGGCCATTCCTAAGTGCCGACAAAGCTGCCAATTCAGTTTGTAGTTCTTGGGCTCGTGCACGACTCGATAAAGTTTCAGCTTCGAGCTCAGCAACTTTATCGAGCAATTGTTCTTTTTCTCTCCTTAAAACAATGAGCTTTGATCCGTCTTCTCGACTCGAGCCAGTTTCCTCCTCGTGTATTTTCGCTTTGTCAGTTATACGACTATTTCTCAAGTCATTATTGTCCTCGTTGGCCGAATGCTCGCTCTCGTTATCCTCCTCGCTTCTCGTTACGTTTTTCACAGCCTCGAGTACGTCACCCGAAATACCAAGCTCTTCAGGCCCAACGCTCTCCAATCTACCCTGCAACGATTCAACTTCTTCTCTCAATCTTATACCTTTTCTGTGAATAACGTCCAACAAATTCCATAATTCGTCTTCAGCCTCGTCCAGCACCGGTCTAGGGCTCGTTGGCCTTGCGATCGCGGTCGATGCGCTATCTTTCGATGACGTTTCCGTACTGAAACCCGAATCCTGTACCGTTGCACTGTTTTTACTACCACCACTGTGCGAATTGCTACGACTTCGTGGCAACGAGGAACCGGAGGATTCACCCTCTCGAACCGGCTGTGCAACTCGTCTTCTCACTTTGCCCGGCTCCCACTCGCTGATACGTCGTGATGATGGACTCGAGAGTGGCAGTGGTATGTGCGATGATGTCTGCGATTGTGACATCACCGAGACAACCGCTGACGACGACGACGACGACGATGTCGCCATCTTGTGTCTAAGGTTCGGGAATGTCTCGATAACGAGATCCCGAAATTCGAGCAGAGCACCGACCTCATTCTGCAGTTCCTGGAGGGCGACCAACGATTTGGCCTGCTCGCTTATCAGATAGTGAAATGGTCCTGGCCTCAGTGGCATGCAATCCATGCCAACTACCTCGTTCGATACCACCACACCATCCGCCGAGCCACTCCCGCACTGCTGTAACAAAAATTACCAATTTATTGTTATTTAACGTTAAATTTAAATTGAAACATTATTAAAAATTAATTATTATGTTTATTTTCTTCAAAAACGTCATTTACACGTTGAAAAAAAATAATAAATTGAAGATTTTATCGTGTTAAAGACTGAAAAATGTTAAAAGACAGTTCAGAATTGGTAGAGCTTATAAATTGGAGATATAATAAAGAATTTATGCACATTTTTAAATTGATTTTTTTCACAATTTTGTACTAATTCGTTAGAAATCGACAGCGATAGGTACGCGGTCGGTGTGTGGTTCTGGCGAATTTAAGCAGCCTCGGGCGAGGCCAATACTTGGTTGGATGACAGCTTAACCATGCACTGGCCCGCGTATCAATCGGTTAGTGGTAGGCAGTTTTTCTGAGTTTCTGATGATGCTAATCAATTGAAACTCAGTAAAAATATAGCCGCCTATATCCGCCGGGTTTTCCACAATTTCCCTTGGCCCTCGTGCAAATGCGATACAGTAGTGTATTAGGAAAGAGTGGCTGTGGGCCACACTCTTGGGGGGTTTCTCAGGAACATGGAAATTAGGAAATTGGAAATTAGTGAAGTGGGATTAAAGTGATGAGATGGGCTTGTAAAAACCCGCAAGGGTATAACGCAGGAACAATAAAAATAAAAATAAAATTACTAATTCGTTAGAAGTTTGTTCCAATGTCCTATGACAGAATTATTTTTTATTTGTGACGCTGAGTAATTAATTAAAGTGTATTTATCGGTGATAATTCAATGCGATTGACAGAATGGGTAATGGTGCTACAACAAGAACGAGGATGGTGAACGAAGAGGAAGAAAAATGTAGGTACAGGTTGGCGTGAGGTCAGTGAGTCGAGTCAGCACAGCATCCAGCATCCGGTTGCGATCTCCATCGCAAGGTCAGACAGAAACGCGAGAAATGGTCCTGCGGATTCGTCTACGCGGATTGAAAATTCCTCGGGAGATTTTTCAACTAGCAAAAGTTCAACTTTATGATGACTCGCGAAGCTCGATTACGATGAAATTTAAATGTGGAATAATTAATTATTGTTTCTTTTATAAAATTTCCATTTTTAAATACAAATTTCATTCATTATTATTTTATTATTATTATATACAAAGTTTCCTATTCGGAGTTCTTATTTTCTACAAATTAATATATGCAAATTTTTAATACGAAATCTTTTGTAAGAACATTTTCTGTTTAACACAAATTTTTACCCCCTTATCCATTCGGTTTGTTTGATTTTCAGGAAGTTATATTGTTAAATTCATTTAAACAGAATCCACATTATAGTTATAAAAAAGATAGAACCAAAGATTCGCCCACGAATGCGTTAAACTTAAAATTCATAGAACAAAAAAAATAACACTTTCTTTTAATAATTTATAAAGAAAATCGAAGGAGAATATCACTGTGGAAAACGACATTCTTTCCTTACAATTGAAGAAAAAACTGATTGAAGTAAGCTTTCAATCATTTTCGAAATATTTTTAAACGAAAGTACATTTCAAAACAAAAACATACCTTTTTATCTGAAAAACATTTCGTCTAAAGAACATTAACCTATTTTAATCTTAAACTCGAGTTAAACTGTATATATAATTCAACGTGTAGAACATACAATAAATTAATCGAAATTTCTAGAGACGACAGCACTGTATGCATGTTTAAAACATTCTGAAGGGGAGTAGCACTAAACATGCGTATTTTTTAGAAAGCTATTTTTTTTTAATAACCGAAATTTTGGCATAAACAATAATTGATTGATAACACATCTAGACGGCATTATAAATAACTATGTTCAATTCGAAGCCCAAATATTTAGTAGTTTTTTTCACAAAGTGTACCACAAAAATGAATCAATCGTTGCATGATGGAGGATCCGCTTCGCTCGTCCTAATAAACTGGCAGTAAAATGAGTGCTAAAAATATTAGCAAGAATGAAATTATGGATTTTCTCTTAAGCAAATTCATTCTCGAAGCTGTTCACGCATGAAATATGAACCGAGGCCAAGAGACAAATGGGGGAAAAAAAATTCCGTATGAAAACCGTAAACATAATTCTGAAAATATCTGCTAGAAATGCCAAAATATGTCGTTCGAACATTCACTATTTCTATAGTTCTCGTTTTCTTGCTGGATGAGTGAAGTCCTTGATAATTACGTGAGCAAGGAAGTTCATTAAAGACCGCGCCAATCGGAGGACTGCCTAACATGGTATTTCACGTTCATTTAGTAATAACAGTCGACCATTCGGATTTTCTTTCTTGCCAATTATCTACGGTACATCAACCCAATGGGTAAACCATCGGAGTGTCAGAATTTACGATGCGACGACGACAAACGTTCTCGTGTATAATGACCATGAGACCGAGCAAGAGTCGGCCCATGAATGCTGATCATCTTCCATCATGGGTGAAATCGTTGACAAGTGTGTCTCACAAACGTGAAAATAATTTATGATCCCATATATACATCAATATCATTGTAGCTCTTTGATGACTGAGAAAGGCAATGAACGTTTATAGTGCGTGAAAATTTGCATGAGTTGTACACTATTCGACATAGAAACTTTGTAAGTGAGTAAATACTTTTTAGAATTACAATAATCGTGACCGCTGCTTTCACTTTTCAAACAGGAAACAAAATTTCTTTAAATTCCTTCATTAAAATTGGAAAATAACAATAAAATATATTAAAATATGAAAAATAGTTATTTTGATGTTAAACTTCTTCGTTTATAGACGAAATGACCTTTTGGCACTAATCACGCAATATTACATCGACATTTTGTTGCATAGTTCCATTTGCAAGGTTTCACGCACACGCCCTCGTAGCGAATTCTTGAGTTACGCGAAATTTTTGCTCGCGTATATAATTGATTGCATTCGAAAGCTTGGCAATTACCCACGCCAAGTTGTCGCAACTAGTCACGCTCGTTTCCCTATAAGTATATTTAGGCAGACGTATGCAATATGATGCACTGTATAAACTACATTGTTGTTACCCTGCTATTACGTATATGTAACATTTTAATACAGAACATTTCTCTATTGCGATATAGACGGCGAATCGCGCCTCAAGAAACCAACGAAATTATGATGTAATTCGTTAACGATGGCTCGGCCACGCATAAGTATTTCCTTTACAAATAAACACTGTTATTATTTAACAAAATTAATGAAAGTGAAGATAAATATTGTTACATTTTTTTTTTGCATTCATTCCAACCGAGTAATGAATCAAATTAGTTTCTATCTAAGAAGGAAATTTGTAGTGTGTCATTTATCGACTAAAAGGTCTAACAATTATTTTTTCCGGGAATCCCGATGTTCGATTTGTTTAACGAGATTCAAAAAATCGATGAAAATAAAGTTTCTCTAATTACTAAAGAGGAAAAAGATTATAACAGCTGGTATATCGTAGTTTTCTTCAAGATTTTGAATATTATAAAGATGATGGTCACTAATTTTTCAAATATTTTGTTTTCCATCGTTTTTTTTGTTTCATGTCTTTTACTCGATAATCACGTATATTGAAGAGTTTAATTAACCAGAATTATTTTTGATATTGCGCTTGTTTAAGCCGGCATATGCGGGACAGCATGAAGCATCACCAAAGACTAGTTTGAGGAAGGCAAAACAGGAAAGTTGTAGAGAAAACGAGGCTTTCGTGTCAAAGAGCCCGACGATAATTCACTCGAGCCGCAACACTGACTAACAATCTTATGTCCGCGGTGTGGTGGGGAAATTCTCCCGTGTTTCATTCAAAAGGCTCGGGCAAAGAACTTTTACTCTACGAAGAGACGAGATAAAACGACGGGGGCCAAGTTCAATTGACTTCTGGGATTATAGCTCGTAGCTTCGTGTGACTCTTCATAAATTTCGAACAAATTCGTGCGTTCATTCCATCGTTTTCGACCTTATTCAAAAATTAAAAGGCGTTCACGACTTTGTCAAAAGACAGAATTCCAATAAAAATTGGAGTAGATAATTGCGAAACAAATCTAGAACGTCAAAAGTGTCTAAGAATCGTCGATCGATTAAAAGAAAGAAAAAAATTACTTTTATATCAAATAATGAGACTACGAGCGAACGAACAATAGAAAACTTCTGCCAAGTTTCGAAAAAAGAAACTGCGCTCATGGAGAGTAATCTATATATAAACCTGACCTATTTCTCAACGAGGCTGAGTATTTATCGAGGGCAAACAACTTTTAGCGTTGATTAATCGTCAAACTATCGGGAGTTTGTGAAAAAAAAAAAAACAAAATCTTTCCTTTCCTACGAATATAATGAAAATAATTGCGAGCATAATAATTAGCTTCGTCGATATCTACAGACAAGGTGAAATACGTCGTTCGGTGCAGTATGTACCTCGTCACTTAACGATTCTCCGAAGGCGTGAGACGTTTCGACCAATTTACGACTAATGACAACGTCCTCGATATTTTTCCTGTTCAATTTTGTGTTTCACCCTTTTCACCAAATTTCACAACGCGGTTTCTCCCGTAACCAGAGGCAAAAAGTGCATCGTAACATTGACCGACTTTTAGGATTGTTTTTTTCTAGGGATCAGGTCGACGAGGACAAAGATTCAACACAAAGAAACTCGATCTGGCTCTTTCGTGAATATTCCGAACATTAAATCAATACTCTTTTTCTCCACACCAAATTTTACAGGATTTTTAATCAAAGCTGAAGAGTGGAACAAAAATGTTGTAGAAAAACGAAATTATTCCATTATGCAAGCTTCATAATTCATCAAATTGCATAATTAAAATTACCATTTTATCGCCAACATTAATCAAAACGTTGTATGCTATTATTTCAGCAATAATCACTCTCTTATTTAATTCAATTCGTGATGTATATTTGCTACGAAATGAATAGACGAAAAACTGAGAACAGCGATCAAGTGAGCGAAT